>OW388295.1:14051351-14066351 GCA_936450465.1 Gibbula magus
TGAATAACGAAATTCCAAGGAGTCATTGTTTTCAATTTGTGGATGTTTACAAGAATAACATGCCATGTCAAGCTTCGATTCAGCTGCAGAGAACATACTATATCTGTCTGGGTCTCAATTCGTTATATCTCTGATATTACTGTTAATATCTGCAAGTAGATATGTCACCATCATGCATGTGCGTGTAGTGCTGCTATTAATTATATTGTTCAGCATGAACAGACAATGTTTCAAGAGACGTAATATCACTATGTACTTATCTATAGATGATTACAATATATTGCGTTGTTGTAGATATAGTTTAGTATTGACAAGTATCTTACACCACTGCATGTGTCATCATCTCACCAATAATATACATATAAATACAACACGCAATTCAACCTAAATTGTGTTTAAAGTTTATAGATTATGTTTCACTAACTTGGGCTTTGATACGTGTCTAAATACCATATTGATTATGTAACTTAAAGGGACAGTAGCATTTGAGAAATTATGTCACCAATAGTAAAACACACTTCTCTCTTCTCTCTTCGGAAAAGTTAAAAAATGAGTGTACATGGTTAGATAAAGCCATTGGAATAGTTTTTGTAATTCTAAAAAATAATGATTCACAATAAAATGGCCGCCATGCACTTTTTTCTTTATGCCCAACATCGTTATTACCACTACGGATAATTGGTTTGTGTAATAAGATGTTTTACCCTCTAACGTAAATTTAAATGACATAAATTATAATTATAAATTGGAAATTTGAAAAAGAAATTTGGGAAAAACGTGCCTTTAAACGCATCTTTATCAATTTGCATTTTCATTCTCAAATGCCAAATGTTTGACACTTGTTTGTTTTGTATATTAAAAAACGAGCAACGGTTTCATACATTTGCAGAAGACAATTGAGATGTTTTATACTCCAAAAGTCTTAAAGGCGCTGTAGCACTCTTTTTTTTGCATATTACATTTCTCAAATTTGCAATTTATTATTTCATACAATTTATTGCTGCGTTAGAGGGTAAAAATCTCATTAAACGACCCATTAGCCTTATCCATAGAAAACTGTTGCCCGTATTGAAAGAAAATGGTGCGACTATTGTGTGGAACTCCTCGGTATGAGAGGTAGATCTTGATGTGTACGTCTCGTGCGAATTTTAGTGGCAAGACAGCACGATGGTTAACCATTCCATCATGGTGCCATATTTAAAACTCTACTCTGAGTCTTTAGGTATAATAACATCACTTGAAATTCCTTCGAGCGGCCATTTTAATTTCAACACCTTAAAATGGCCATTAGAAGAGAGAGGACTCGTATGGCTTAACCGAACCATGTTCATTCGTTGTAGAACTCTTATTTATTGATTCAGTGGTATTATTTAGCCATTGGTAATACTTATTTCCATTTTAGTGAGAGCACTTCAGTAAGAAAGGCGCGCTACGGCGCCTTTAAACCTTTCACACAATGCATTTAATGAAACCATGCAACGCACGTCCACGGTTGTGTTTGTCTGGTTTCTGCTGTTCAGGGAAGAGGTAATGATCGCAAAACAATATATTTAGGCGAATTAGGATCCTTTTTTATTTTCCAAAACGCAACCAATATGGTTGTCATCAACCATTGTGCATGCTCGAAAATATTTGAATGAAATTGTCAATTATATTAAACCGGTATAGTCTAGATCGACGCTTCAATTGATTCATCTGTGAATATAAATAATACATACAATGTAACAATTGACCCCACCCATGAAGAACTGGCGATAACTTATTTACCATTAAAGTTACAGGTCTGCTATTTTAGCACATAACACTAACCGATGGAGTGTTACAACACAACAAAGCAAATTCCTCTGAACACGTAACGTTTTATATGATATTCAAATTCAAAGAGGTGTATCTTTCTTTTGGCGTTCAGTTTATATGATACTTGATATGTTATTTCTGTTCAAACACACATGGGGTGCTGATATTGCTATATCAACGGTGTTATTTGTTTATAATGTTTTGTGATGTGGAACTTATGTTAGCTTGCGATTGTGTCGACATATTGTACCCTCTTGGACTTGTTGCTGCAGGACGTCATAAAACAAGCCATTACGTTATGGTTGACTGTCCCGTTTAGGAGATTCGAAAACGGTGATTTCGTAATACGTGTGTTTCTCAGAAATATGAACATTTATTGAAATTCAAATTTAGTTTAGTTGGGTTCTGAAGACAGGCTGGTGGTTTGAAATATCTTTTATTGTTTATGGTACCGTTTCTTTTGGCCCTAAGTGTACATTTTCATTTTCTGTTTCTTCCTTAAGTGTACAAAGGATGATCGTAGGGATGTGTGCTCTCAAAGCATAGTATAATCGACATGTATGTGACACCTGTGTTAAAGGTAGTATGGTATGTACATACAATGTTCAATTATTAAATGTCATTAACGTTGCATCAATGGATTTACCATGAATGTTCTAACATTGCATAAACATGTTGATTGATAATCAGACGTTATCTCACAAATGGAAATTTTACAGATACAAAAATTAAAAGTGAGTTATCGAAATATGGGTCACTTCAGAAAGCTGCCATAACTATTAGTTTTATTTTGGAGTGGATATTAAGCAGGGAGCATATTACATTATTCCCCTCTAAGAGAGACAACATTAATGCACCAGTTCAATTTCCGCCTACGATACATCAAAGAATTGACAAATTACTCGGTATTTGCGAAAAATACCACAAGAAGATGGACAGACTGTTAAAGGGCAGCTGTACATTGATTTCCTGGACTAGTCATACTTCAGTCTGATTGATGACAACTGTCTGATGACACTGACATACGGGAAATAAATGTTCATTGGAAGTTTACTTACCTTAATATCAGTATTCATATTTTGACATCAATTTGTCTTGTGCTTCAAATTGTGAAATAATCATTGTTCATAATTAAGATTAATGTTTCTTTACCATAAATATCAAAAATTTACAAACTAAACAGTTCGTAATGCGCTTGTTGATCATGGTACGCAAGATGATGGACTCAGGAATTTGGCACTCTCAACCTAAAATTTCAATAAATTAGCTTCAAATATAAAGTTCCAATAAATAATAATAATGATTTGTTTCATCATACGTTTGTTTTAATTGTTCCATATATACATAAGTGTTTGTCAGGTCTTATTTCAGGTTTTCAGGTTTCAGGTTTTATGGTCCTGTCTTTATTTTGGACGAGACTAGTAGTATTCTGTTAAGTATATATCAGCAGCAAGAAATAAGCGCAGGTCACCTGAAAAAAATCTTGCTGATAGCATGTGCTTTAAAACCAGCTATCTTTCAAATACGTACGAGTATGTGACCCGTTCCTCTATGGAGTAATTGGTTTCATGGAAATAGAGTAGTACGTTTCTGTGATATGGGAAACATATTATCATCTTCCTTACATATCACATTGAACTTTGAAAACTGCCAAAGTTAATGCCTTTTCATCAATGGTATGTTATGAAAGCCCAGCTTGTGATGTCATACGCCTCTGAGGTCCGCTATATGCAGCCGTGTAATCTCTATAGGGATCTATCATTATCTTGTATACCACCCAAGCATGTACGGTCGATGTGCATAATGTATATCATCTTGCTATAAAGAAAGTAGAGTCTTTTCTCATTTCCAACATAACCTTTGTGTTGAAATCAAGATTGCATTCTTAATAATATAATCAATAATGAATCACAATTTATACGTCTAATATTTAAAGGGCATTTCAAAGTAGAACGCATGAAAATAACAAAATTTTGTCAATAAAAAATGGTTTGCTATCATTAATGTATATATGACTTTCAATTTGGCTATCGCTATAAGCAACCTGATGAAGGAGTAAGAATATATCTGGGCTCCGTTCCATAACAGCGAGCGCTAATAATCGCTCATTGATCGCTCAATGTAGCGCTCATTCTCTCCTGAACGACACGGTGCAAAACCTCAAAGTTCGCTCGATTTTCTACGTAGCGCAAAATTGAGCAATCGCGTTCAAAAGAGGTATTAAAGTTTTCGCTAATTGAGCGATTATTTTGAAACTTCTCTTGAACACGGCTCTGGTACATGTTGGTTCACAATAAGGAAAGTGTTATCAATAAATTAATTAAAAGTTCCTAGTTAGTTTTCTGGATCCAAATTACACGTTTTGAAGCAGTGCAAGAAATGTGATCAACGAAACTACATGTATCACCTCTATTTAGAATAAAATACGTCCAATGTTTAGATAGGATAATGCGTAATGTATAGTATGTGTAGCCCAGCGTATAAAAATACACACGTTAATAAACCAAAATAAAAAGACCATACAATTGCAGTGTATGACCCACTCCCTCAGTTTTAAACAAACTCACATGATGTATAAATACACGAATGATTATAAACTTGGAGATAACAGATAATATTCCATACCTGAGAACGAAATATCCTCCTAATGGAGTAAGAGATGTGTAATATTCCCTAGCATGGAATCACACTTATTGAAGAGGAGATTGACTAGTCACTCATGCTCATGAACTCCCATACTAGAACTCCGCACCCTTTCTCTGCCTTTTATGAGACTGCTGTTGCCAGCGATGTGCACAAGCTTCAGCTGAAGCAACCGATCGCCTTACGGAGCACTGCAATCGATGAAGGCACAATGCTTACGTGTCCAGTAATGGTGTACTCCGATCCTGGCCCGCCTATCTCGATATCGACGTAGTGATATATCAAACTTTGATTTGTATTTATCTCTTCTTTCAATATATATATAGGAAGCATTTCTCATTTGAAGTTTCATTTTGAAAGACAAACCTTCAGAATGTATGGTTCATGTTTACCAATTACGACTACTACTCATTTCATGTGTCTTTTGGTCTATTTTAATCTTACCTTTTTGTGTTTTACAAACCGTTTTCCACTAGTTTTGATATGTTTGTTTTTCAAGTCCCTTAATGTGTCATCAGTTCGTGTTCATAACTCTCTGGATATCTTGCTATCCTTCGATGTCGAATGTTTAAGCCAAAGTACAAGAATCCTTGAACATTAATGACTTTTAAACAACGATTTATGATGGAATTTGTTACTATTAAACCAGCATTTAAACGTTTAAACTGTCATAAACTTCTGCGCTTCGATTTATGACCTTAACCTTTTACTTATTAATATTGAAAGGGTTTAACTTAAATAAAACGTTAAACTTTCCTTGTTTCTAATGAATAAATCTCGCTCCACTGTCACGACTTAGGTTAGTGCCCCTTTTCTGCAATAACACCGTGGATTAACAAAAACATGTTAGTCATATTGCGACACACTTTATGAGGTAAGGTGATTTGGGACTTTAAAGAGTATTTCTCTCACATACAAGACCTTCTAGTATTATGGTAGAGGCCTGCAACGTTCTGTGGAAATGCATTGCGGTGAAACCTGCGAGCAGGGGTTGGAACTAGCGATCCATGGGTGGTACTACGCTGAAATTCAGTGTAGCATTTCACCCATACCTGCGTGTAGAACAGTTCTCTACAAAGACCCATTGATCCGAAGCCGAACGCGCTAACCACTGCGCTATCCCATTGTATGACTTCATATTCTTATATCTCCAAATCGATAAAACAAGTAAAGGATTTGTAATGCGCATTTCCATACTTGAATATTATGCTCAAAGCGCAGTGATGAGGGATCAGAGGAAAACTTGGCAGAAAAGATGGGTTTGATGGACATTTTGAAGACAGATAGATCTGAATAGGAACTGTTTCAGATGAGCATTGGTATGCTAGACAGAGAAGCTTGTATATATTTCACAGGTAACCAGTGGAGTTCCTGGAGGATGGGCGTGATGTGGTTGGACACTAGTGACAAGGCGGGCAACTTTGTTCGGAATCCTTAAAGTTTGATTCACATTTTGAGTAGATAACTATTTGACTATGTTTTGCCCAGTTTAGTATATTTAGTCTGAAAGACAAATCAACCAAACATTAATAAGTCATTTGAATATGTCAAGGAAGTATAAAAGAACAATTATGTTTTTGTATCACAGAGGACAAAGGTTTTATTGATTTTCAACTTCTTTATTTTGACACTAAATAATTGTCATCCATTACATCTTTTTGCTCTCTGATAAAATTCAAGGAAAATCGCCGGAATTCAAAACTCGCAACGGCTTCAGTGGGCGTTTTACATTGATGATTATTTTAAAATATAACAAGTTTGTGATTTTAGCTCCATATATTGTCAGGTTCATATTGTGAAAGTTTATTGGAAATTTATATTTGAAGATAATTCATTGAATTTTGTTTATTTTTTTATAATTTTTAGGCTTTTTAACAAAACATGTCAATTGAAACATATTTACTCAAAAACGAGCATGGTAACTGATTTTAGAAATCAGCGCACTCAGTAGTATATAGTAGGTATGTGCTTATTTTCAGAAAAACTTCAATCAAAATTCTGGGTAGGTACATTAAAAGTTGTATGCTTCTCACGAGGGTAATACGGTCTCATGTACCATCTTTTTACCAGTGTAGCCCGAGCCTTCAGGCGAGAGATGACACTGATACATAGATGGTACATGAGACCGTATTACCCGAGGGAGAAGTATACAACGTATTTATCTTTCCGTCATGTAAAAAAAATTGGTATAATTATATTTATTGCGTTTTGACTTCCAATGATTGATGATATCGCTTGAATGACCTTGACCCTAAACGTAAACAAAATGGCGTACCCGTCTCGACTGAAATGTTAAAAATCGCATAACGTATTGCTTCAAGCTTTTAAATGCCTTAAAACGAGTTATTCTTTGTTTAATTGATTGTACAAATAATGTAAAATAACATTTGTTTCCAAACAAAGCAGCAACTATTGGAAACATTAGTCAGTAATTAAAAGACCCGTAAACAGCTGATCGAACTGTTCAAAAGTCCGCACACTGCGTGCGTCATTTTATAACGTCAGCTACTCTCTGCTAGGAACTGTTACTGTGGCAGCAGGATACATGAAATGTGAACACCGTGAGACTGACGGGGTACATAAAGAAAATTGTTACGACTGTTAGCGAATCAGAAACGAGTATTTTACTGTAAGGAAATATAAGACTAGTACTTTTATATACTCTGCACCATTCTCCACCTATAAGCCGTTACCCACTCATCTAGACTACTGTGCAGAATTAAGTACACCGTTACACACACATTTCGCGCACATTTCGCACACATTTCGCGCACATTTCGCGTACATTTCGCGAACATTTCGCGAAATCCGGTGTACTTAATTCTGCACAGTAGTGTACTGTTACTGTTACTGTAACCTGTTATCTACTCATCTAAACAAGAACCGACAATTCTATTTATCATGGGTATTGGGCCATATGACTGCACTCCTATTCAGACGTACATTTTTTAATAGTTCTATTTGGCGAATTACATGGCGATCAATGGCGGAAAGGGCGAAGTCATTACATCACATCAAAACCGTATGTATGTTCACGGAGTTTTTGAGGTTTTCCTCAACGTAATCAATAAATCTTTAAATTCAAAAGCAAACATGTTTGTAGGGAAAGTTGCCATGCGCTGAAACACGTTAGATTCCAAAACATTTAGACGTGATAGTCAGTAGTATAGTTGTCAATATGTGTTAGGAAGATACTATATGGACTGAGGTTTAAAGACAGAGTCTCCTTGGGTCGGAAATGCATTTAACTGATCATGGATGACTCAGGTGGCATCAAGCAGTTATGTCCGAATCAGGTAATTAAATAAGAAATTCAAGGATTTAATGAAATGTTTGACGAGTATCTTCGATCATGACGCTATTAATGCGTATAATTTTATAGGTGTTATGCATTACCTTTGTAACCTATTTCTTAATAATTTCTTTCATTTTAAGTTTAATTTCTTCCCTATGAGACGTCGACATGTCGAGGGACAGTGCAAAATTAGTTCGCCAGGGACACAAATTTTACATGAAAGGGGAACAAGGTATTCAGAACTTTCATTTTATACTATTGTGTTTTAAATCAAGTTCTATTGCAAATAATGTGATCCCAATAACAATGTTAAAAACTAAAGATGACCATACCCACTTACTGATGTACTTACCTCATGCCTAAGCTAAGGGGTATCTCATAAAATCAGGACTTTCATTTAAATTAACGAAAAGAGAGTATATATAATCAGACAATAAACTTTACTCACGATTAAGATTTCTCTAAACAAATTCAAAAGTAGTTCTCGTAGTACCGTCTTCGTATACTGCCAACTAATTTCCGGAGATGTTTTCCATCCTCCCCAGATAATGAGAAAGCACTGACGTAGTTCGAGATCTACATTGTCCTGACATTGGTACCGAAATGTTGAGTGGGATGCTTGACAGCTGAGTCTTTACGGAAACGGTCCTTGTCTCACAATGGAAAGTCTATTTCATTATTAATTTTAGTCATTAGGTTTTATTTCCATTCGAAATGGACCAAAATACGAATTTATTACACTAATTTGTAATTCATGAAAGTCTTTCATAACCTAAGTGGTACAGTTGACATTGTGCTTCAAGAACTGATATCGTCCTCAAGTGTAGAACCCGTTTAAATATTAGACTAGACGACAGCTGACGTCAGTACAATTACAGTACAATAATCTCTGTGTGAAGAAAAATACAAAACCTAGAAGTTTATTATTTCCAAGAATTCTGTATATGTGTTAAGTTAAAAATATGTCAAGGGCCTAATGGACGCATTTTACTTTTGTTACTCTGGGGATGGTTAAAGGCGTGCTACTGCCCCTTTAAAGACGCTGCAGTTCGATGTTCTTATTGAAATAAAGACTTAAAAGGTAAAAAGGTAAATAAGTGTTACCAATGACAGGGCTGTCAGTTGTCGCCATTTCATTTTTCTCTATATGTTAATGATATAATTGATTTCTTAAGAGAGGATGATCAAAGGTGTATAGAGATATCAGTTCTTCAGATTAGTATGTTACTATTTGCAGATGACATGGCGTTCGTAGATAGCACGATTATAGGACTACAAAAAGGGTTAGATAATTTTTCTAATCTTCCATTCAAAATTTTATTACATATTTTCTATGTTAAGATTGTACCTATTCTCCTGTACGGTACAGCAATCTGGGGCTTTCATCCATCGATTGACATAGCTCGGGTTCATGATAATTTTTGTAAAGATATTTTGCATCTGGGCAGAACCGTGGCTATGCATTGCGGTGAAACCTGCAAGCAACGGCTGGAACTAGCGAACCATGGGTGGTACTGCACTGAAATTCAGTGTAGCATTGCACCCAAACCTTACTGCGTGTAGAACAGTTCCCTGTGGTTATGGTAGGTTGAATAATGAATTGTGAGTGACGAGTTTCATTGTAAGAATCGAAACAATTCTGTCAGCCTTGGAGATGTTGTATTGTGTATTGCATATAGTGTCCGTACTTGTGAGGACAGACAAAACATCAACTATATTTTATCGGAGGAGGAAGTCCCATGCCATATAACTAAATTCAAAAGGGCAAATTTTATTAGGGTAACGATTTCAAGTGCTTCTTACTTGGCCTAAAAATACTGATTCACTTCAATAACAATATGCAGTGGCGAAATCATACAGCATAATTTACGTTTCATCACACGTGCACATACAGACGCCCAAGACTGTTACAGCGCTGCATATACTATAGATGGGAGCACAAAGGACGCGATCTGTTGGAAGCTGACGATCTACTTACAGAGGGCGAGAGGAAGCCCCAGTTTCGTTATTTCCTCTTTGTCAGGAAAAGTACTCTGAAGAGGAAATGAAGACTTAGTTAGGAGATGTATATTGATAAGGAAATGTCGTGCAAAACCTACTGAAGAGGAAGTATTTTCAAGGATGCTTTTACAAACTGGTTGGTATGGAATAGGACAAAGCAAATGTTGAGAGTAGATTGTTTGTAAATACCATAATCATAGATTATGGTTGGTGTATTTGAGGTTTAAAGGCGCTGTAGCTCGTTTTTTGCATATTTTGTGTTCTCAAATTTGCTATTATCATTAAAGTTTATAAAATTTATTATTATGTTAGAGGGTAAAACATCTCATTAGACGAACCGATAAGCCGTATCCACAGAAAACGCTTATCCAATACTCAAATCAAGCCAATTCTTTTGTATGGAGCCGAAATTTGGGGGTACGAAAGACGATTTGCAATAGAACAATTCCACGCCAAGTTCTGCAAATTTACCCTGGGAGTCGGAAGACAGAGTTCGAGCGCAGCTGCTCTTGGAGACTGTGGACGTAGTGACATCGCCGTTGAATTACCATATTAGAAGCATCAAGTTCTGGCTAAAACTGATAACAATGCCACGTCACAGATATCCAAAGCAAGTATATCTTTATCTTAAATCCCTTGATGGTCAGAACAGAAGAACCTGGGCGACGGATATTCGGGAACTTTTATTTATATACGGCTTTGGCATAGTTTGGCTTCATCAAGAAATTGGCGACAACAATCACTTTTTAGATATTTTTAAGCAGAGACTAAAAGACTGTAACCTGCAGAATTGGCATACACGGATCACAGAGTCAAGACAACTTCAATCATATCAATATTTTAAATCACTTCTTCATATAGAGATCTACTTGTTAACTTTAAACAACAGAGGGCAGAGACGTCTACTATTTCAGCTAAGATCATCAGAACTACCACTCAGAATTAATACTGGCCGATGGGAAGGGTTACCGTATGAAGAAAGAATATGCCAAGTCTGCGATCACAACACCATCGAGGATGAATTCCATTTCTGCCTAATTTGCCCAGCTTACAATGCTTTAAGAATTTTACATCTACCAAATCAATATCTCGCAAATGTCAACATTTTTGTTAACTATAAACTATTATCATGTTCAAATAATACATGTACGTATTACTTGGCACAATTTGTTAAATTTGCACTCATAGAAAGAAAAAGATTACTCAATATTTAAAACCGCCTAATTATG
Organism: Gibbula magus; assembly: GCA_936450465.1. Lineage (NCBI taxonomy): Eukaryota > Metazoa > Mollusca > Gastropoda > Trochida > Trochidae > Gibbula > Gibbula magus. The sequence continues at coordinate 14,062,317 of OW388295.1, forward strand.
ATGTATATATGTTTGTACATTGGCCAATGGCCTTAATACTGAAATAAACAATTTAATATGCTTATCCATACTGAAAGAAAATGGTGCGACATCTGGAACTCTTCAGTGTGAGAGGTAGATTTGTAGGTCTCATGCGAATTTGAGAGTTCAGACAGCAAGATAATTGGCCATTCTATCATGAAACCATAGAAAACTCTTAGTTTAAGTGTTTAGGTATCGCTACAGCAGTCAGATCACTTGACCTACCTTCGAAGGGAAATAGGACTGACATGGCTTAACCGTAATGTACATTCGGTTTTGTAACTCCTTTGTACTGAATCAGGAGTATCATGTAGCCATTTGTAACACTTATTACCTTTTCGTGAGATCACTTTATTTCAGTAAGAAAACGTGCTACAGCGCCTTTAAATAATGTATTCAAAAAATAATGTCAACAATAGCAAAACACCCTTCTCTCTTCGGAAAATCAAGTTACAAATGAGTGTACATGGTTCCGTAAAGCCATGGGAATTGTTTTTGTCATTCGAAATAATAAAATGTGTTCACAATAAAATGGCCGCCATGCAATTTTTGCTTTATACGCATTACCGTTATTACCACTACGGATAATTGGTTTGTGTAATAAGATGTTTTACCCTCTAAAGTAAATATAAATGACATTAACTATCATTATAAATGAGAAATGAGAAATTTGAAAAAATAAAATTTGCAAAAAAACGTGCTACAGCGCCTTTAAGCTTATCATCTTTTTGAAGTACGTTTAGATAAACACTGTCATGATTAAACGATAAACTGCATAAAGTTGATCATTATGTAACGGTATAAGAGTCGAAAAGAGCCCTTGATTTATGCAAACATGCCATGTGTAAAGAATGCTATTTGTTCCGAACTATATGTTTGAAATTTGGATGTGGTTTTAAAGCATAAATTATAGCATAAACAGTTCACGTGAAATTAAACAAAGAGATATGACACACAGGAGCACGTCATCGAATTCCAAGAAATACAGTGATCGTGCTTATCACTTTTACAAAAAAAGGTGTTTGGGAAAATAATGGATTTTACACCAACCTTATTTATGTGCTCAATGTCCTCGATTATTCACTTTAAATTAAGTTTTAAATCACAAAAGTCAAACATCGAAATTTATATACCATGGCATAGATTCATGGGAACTGTCCTCTTCTCGGCGCCATGGGTTCGTTGTAGACGGGAGTAAACGGTAAACGTAGAAACAGGTTCTAATTAAGAACTTAATCACTTTGTGTGTCACGAATGTGTGTGAAGGTTGGGCGTTCATCTGCGCATGTCCTTCGAGGATGACATCACGACTCTGTTACCTGAGATTGTAAAGGACACTTCGTAGATCTGCCGTTCTTGGTTCATTGCATGCAACGTGGGTATATGATCTTTGGATTAAACCATTACACTGCCGGTAAAAAGAAACGCCTACCAGATATCTTATCAAATATCGTAAAAACTATAATGAACAGTTTGGCAATATTATAGCATTATGAAGATGCACCATTTCTGCCATTCTCTTCCCACAGAGGTTACTCCCTTCAGATTTCCGATCCTAACCTCTGTTCTTTTTCACTTGAAATCGAGAGCAGAAGCAAAATCTCCGAGCGGTGGAAAGCGAAATCTCATACTTTATCCCTGCTTCTTAAGCAATGAAAACTCATCTTTCAGTGGCCATGTCGACCGAGTGACTTCAAAGATCTAGGCCTTTTTGCCATTTTACTCTATAAGGGTCTTGTTTATTAGCATATGTCCTTCGAATATGTCTGATGTAAATAACACAAATGAAATATTGTTGGTATTTGTCTCTGATTTGGGCATCTTTATCTATAAGCATGTCTATGATCAATAGTTTTCACAAAATCAAATAGCATATTTCGAGGAAAACACATTAAACGAGAAAACGTTGATATTACGTTTATTTTATCATCATGACGTGTCACTGGCAAATGTCACTTTTACAACGGCGTAGCTGATTGCACATAACTAGATTCATTTGCATCCATTCAGGACACTCCATTTCTGCCCCCGATTTCAAGCGTATAACAACAGAGGTTAGGATCGGAAATCTGAAGGGAGTTGATCAGAAAATCATTTGAGATAGATGTTCATACAACCAGGCACAGGCCCATGTTCTCATTAAAGTGGTGATTACACTTCAGATGTTCGTGGGTACGTAGCGCAAGTGAATCAACCGGAAATAGCAGTCTTCAGTGGGTGTGGTTTTCATGAATGTTATTGACTCGAATCACAGTTTTCCAACAATTTCAATGGACTTTCATAGTAATTATTGTTTCAGCATAACCACCATTAATTATATTTCAGAAATTAGTTCATCTTTCATTTCAAGGAAAATCAAGTAGGCGTTTCTTTTGGCCGACAGTGTACACTCACATGTCAAGTCGAAGATGAATAAAATATGTATTTGAATAGAAAGTGGGGAGAAGAAAGGGGAAAAGAACATTTATCCTTGACAAATCCAAACTGAAATTCTTCGGAAAGGACCTTAAAGATTTATTGTTCAACAAATTTTAAAACACAACAATACAGATTGTAAATATCAGTAAGTGTTCAACGTTTTGACCTTATGAATAGAGACTTTGTGACTATTAAAGTCATAATAACACACATCAAAACGATAATCTAATAAATTGACACAAAGTAACATCCCAAAAGTTGGTTTGCTGTGTTTTTCAGTGAAAATATCATGTAAATTGGGATGTCTTTAAACCATGTATCAACTCAATGTGTTTGATGTATTTGTTTTTATTTAATCGATAAGAAAACTTTTATTACAAATTAATGAAGTTTCTACGATCCAAATTATACCCGTTATGTCTTAATTATTTCGTTATGCCAACGTTCGAAAATATGCACCAACGACATGCACCAGTGACATCACTAGATACGTTTTATAATGATTATTTTACACAGTGATATAGGATGATTTATTGTCATTGTTTTCGATATGATTTATATATTTAATTATGATTACGATAAATTATAATTATATTGACGTCACAATGATAATCAATTTACATGGCATTTGCATTTGCAACAGCCTTTCGGTATGCAGCTGTAAATGCAGACATGCATATTGATAATTTATAAACGTTTTGTCTCTTTTCAATAATTTGTTCTTACTTATCCAGAGTGGAAATGAAGATGAAAATACTTTTGCGCAAGACAAGGTCATGACAAGTAAGAACTGGTATTTTATTTTACTCCCATGAATGTCAGGAGAAATGTTAAACCGTTTTATCATTACATTCTAAAGTGTTTGCGGCTATAAAGATAATGAAAAATATCAATTTAAAGAAAACACAACGTTTATATATAATATTTACAATCAAGTTATTTGCTTATGTTCTCATCATATCATTTTTAATTTGACAACTGATCGAGCCACTTCCTTTGTCCAACTAAACCAACGTTTCTTAGAACCAGACGTTTATAATTAATTATATTATCGACGTTAACACGTAACTGAATTGTCGTATCGCACGAAATACGACCAGTGTAGTTTTTGTTCAAATGAATTTAGAGAATGACGAATTCCCCTTTGAACAAGTCCTCATGCTTGAAATATGTGTTCATCATATTTATTTTCCGATGGGAAATGATGTATATTATATATTATATTATTATATTTTACATGGACGTCAATTAACCTTATTGGCGTATATTGGCAAAGGATTACTACTAGACACCAAGAAAAAAAACCGATACCATACACAATACAAGATAATTTCAATTCACGAGCGATAGATATGAATGAATTGAGTTACATCAGAAACAGAAACCATTTGAAATTGCAAAACATCAACAGTTCATATTTACAAGAAGTACAAGTTTTAAGGAATTGTCGTGTTTGAATCTCCTTAACCAGAAGAGATAGGGGAGTCAAAAGGGTTTTTTGGCTTGTCTTATGGCGTTATCGCACTTTGGAACATTTCACTTAGAGGTCTATTGGACTGATAAATGAGAAAATAAAGGTGTTATTAAAGACAAAGA